>OZ023217.1:17354857-17357357 GCA_963995525.1 Escarpia spicata
GCAACACCCGGCCACCTGAATCTATTCCCCCAGCCATGCGATTTTGCCTCAAAGCACAGCACGCGATTCATAATTTCCCTGGCTGGCTTGGCCGATTTCCCAAGTGTCTTTCCATGTGGTTAGGGAGTATAGAATGACGTCATATAACGAGTTGAGCCGTTACATCTACCATTAGGGAATCAATGCATAACACGTCGATAAATCAAATTGTTTTGATTTCACTCTACTGGCGCTTGAACTCGGTGTTGACATTCCGAATGTCATAATCGCTAAGCAAAAACTCTTTGTCATGTCTTAATTACCTTTCCGGATAAAGAAACCGGTTATCTTAGTGATAGAAGTTAGTTAGAATAGTGAAACTTAGACGTTTCGTGAGCTTTTCTAGTGTGGCGGGGAACGCATTAATTTTTTCTCAACATTACTTATTATTGACATTAAGAGAGTTTCAAACGATCGTGTTGGGTCCAAAACAGAAAGAGACACGACCAGATGTTAAAAAATTGCAAGACCTTTACTCAACCTTCAGGCGATACTATAGTCTCCTGCTACGTTCGTGTCCAATTCTTATTTACAGCATCGTAAGCCGACAATAGATAATAGGCAATACGCTACGGACGCTAACCTGCGGGTTTAGCCACGGATACGAAACAAAAGATGCTGTAAACTAAACACTCAGGGTCGAAAATAGCTGGATGACCGGGCACCATGTGGACAGGGCTAGCCACTGGCCGGCACGGCTGCGAGATCACATAAACAGCGTTATAATGCATGCATCGATCTTTTGAACCAGTAGCCACCTGGTTCAGAAATGCCGCTAGCCAGATACGCCTCCAGATATCATAATTCCATAATTATTCGTTCAGCGAGACGCTGGTTGATCAGGTCGTTGCTTGGTGCGGAACAAATGAGTTGTTTGTGTGGTTATCATTTAAAAATGCACCGAAATCTCTACACTTTCAAATTTAGCAAAATTGATGAGCCAGACTGTATATATGAATGCTACTAAAAATCTTAATTCGAGTGCGTGACGCAAACAAAATCATATGTGCACATGATAAATTGAGTAAACATCGTCTGCCATTGCATCGGCTGACACTAATAGACAGCACCGCGTCTGACTATCACTTCAATAGTGGATCAATATTCATGAGGCTACGCGATATCTTGAGGTTATAATCTGACATGATCTGCGGTCATGCTTGTTTAATTTGATTGGTGCTTCGGACGGAACAGCACCCTTGCATTGGTCGACCTTCTATCGTCACTAAATGTCACTAGGCTGTGATTAGACCATAATTGCCTGCATCCGTGCACTAACTGTGTGATTTATGACTTGTCTACGATCGAACACACTCTTTCTTTTATTCTTATAAAACATGTTTTGTTATGAGTGTTAAAATATCAACGTTGCTGGCGAAAGATTGGTCAGGCAAACAAACAGTTATAAGCATTGTCGTTAAAAGAGACTGGTTCTTTTTGAATGGACATAAGCAAACATAATACCGTGCGTGCGTGCCACATATTTCCAAACAATTACACCGTACGTTATTTACGTTCTACGCGTTCTACAGAACATTCTCGTGGAGTTAGACGTTGCTTATTACTTCGAACCCACACACATCCTAATTTCTAACTACGAGTGCCCCTGTTATTCCCCGTAAAAAAGTGAATTATGCTGCTTTGTCGTGTCCGCTAAGTCCATGGATTTCCAAACACTCACGTTTTTCTATTTGAATTTAAGGATAGAGTTACTGGATTCAACCACCTGTCACTACTTCCGTGAATCCTTAGCTCCTAGGATACACATCTCCGTCTGTTCTGAAAGCCGCAAGGAATCATCTGATCACATCACTAATGAGCCCGTTCAATAGCTGCACTGGTTCACGACAATGTACACTCCTACAATCAATCCGGGTTCAACAAAAACTAACTGAGCAGCGCCTTTGAACGGGATGACATGTATGCCGGCGTGCTATAAATAAATACCTTATTTGACTAATTTGTTATCTCATGTAAGTTTCGCCGGAGCCGACGATGGTATCAGGTAGTTTCAACGAATCCCGCAGTGCCGTTACGTATGCGCACACGATTATATTTTGTATCGACTGATGCCAATGACCGATACGTCAATACGCTGAACTGGAGTCCTTAACCCAAAGCCAACGACTTGTGAGTCTGCTTGAAGCAATGATCTTCAATCTAACTAAAATCGTGACGTCGAACACAAATGCTCTATTCAGTCACGGAGCTCTGAACAAATCAACGCGCTTATCGAAGAATAATATTGCGCGACGTGCGTTTTTGTGAGTACCTGCTGAGTTCTGATCCAGACGTACACGTGTACGGATTACATATGTGTGTGGGTATAGTTACTCCACCGACATTTAGACGAGAACCATGTTCGTGGGGCCTAGGCATGTTGATAATGATCCCTATCCTCTGGGTCGACGCCGGGTCCCAGCTTCAAGCGTCCAGTTGTAGAATATATATGTATGTCCCT